>CM075937.1:28613000-28631154 GCA_038030265.1 Corythucha ciliata | reverse complement strand
TCTTATATACTTACTAAAATGCAAGCTTCTTACTGCACTTACTAAAATGCAAGCTCTTCCTCTCACTCGCACCCACGTTAAACCTGTTCCCCCTTAGGCGGGGGAATTTCCACGTTTTTCCAACTTTTTAATTACTTCCTTCCACAAATTCAACTTTACCCCCGAAGACCATGAACGACCCGTCAAATTAAATATGTAAACAAATCAGATTTAGCGGAACAATTGAACGTATCAGGGAGCATAAAAAAGAACGTCAATATTCTGGGGGCTGCAATACTAATGTCATCAAATTTGAATGTGAATATTCTGGAGGCAGCAAATTTGAACGTCAATATTCTGGGGGCAGCAAATTTGAATGCCAATATTCTAAGGGCAGCCAATTTGGACGTCAATATTCCAACAGTAGCAAATTTGAACGTCAATATTCTGGGGGCAGCAAATTTGAACGTCAATATTCTGACGGTAGCAAATTTGAACGTCAACATTCTAACAGTAGCAAGTCAACATTCTGGAGGCAGCAAATTTGAACGTCAATATTCTAAGGGCAGCAAATTTGAATGCCAATGTACTTCCAGCCTCTATATAAAGCCAGGCAGCTATACAGGGTGCGGCAGATAATGTGGACCACCCATTTTTCTCCGCGATTATTGATGATATTGGAATGGTGCTCGGAGTTATGTCCCCTTGATCTTAGGTGAGGATTTCATATTTCATAAAGTTAGGTCAAATTTGGGCCCTACCGGGGCTCAATAAAAATTGTTGGGCTACAGATATGAAATCCTCACCTCATCATATTTCATAAAGTTAGGTCAAATTTGGGCCCTACCGGGGCTCAATAAAAATTTTTGGGCTACAGATATGAAATCCTCACCTGAGATCAAGGGGACATAACTCCGAGCACCATTCCAATATCATCAATAATAGCGGAGAAAAATGGGTGGTCCACATTATCTGCCGCACCCCGTATAAGTCCGAATTCTGTATAAAATCCGGCACCTTTTTACACGTCTAACTTCCAACTTATATTCAAGTCCAGCACCTAAAAGTCCAGCATCTACCCACAAGCCCGAGTTCTACCTTCAAGGTCGAGTTGTAGTAAAAAGTCAGAGTATGAAACGGTAGCGAACCTCGTCTTCTTATCTTATATACTTACTAAATCTTATATACTTACTTATGCTTACTAAAGCGCAACTTCCCCTTCAGGGGATCGCTCATTGCCTGTTTTCCAGTTTTTCTACATTTTCCACTATTTTCTCCTCGTAATTCAAATTTTTCCCCCAAACATAATATCACCCCCTCACAATTCCCCACCAAAGTCTCCAACGGACCCAACCACCTCCGGTCAAACTCTGACCCTCCACCCACCGGTACGCTCCACCCGTCCATAGACGCCTGTGTATTTTTCACCCCTTCCACGCCAAAACTATCTCCTCCCTGGATTTTCATCCGATTTGGGGTTTTAAGGCTTAAAATCTTCGCAACTAAATTCCCCACAGCGCTGAACTCGCCGAATTTCAAAATTCGCTCCCAAACTCGAGTTATAACAATTTTTGTCCGGCGTCAAAATTCGAAAATTTTTTAAATTTCAAAAATCGCAATTTACCCGCCCCCCCCAGTCCTCCAATCGATTTTTGCCCCGAAACAAAGTCGACTCCTCAGGTGTCTTACATACATACCTAAGGCCTTTTCCAGCGCGATCTGCCCACTCCTTCACCGTCAAAATGACGCCCAAAGTCGGCTGGAGAAAATAAGCCAACCTTGGAGTGGGTGTGGGGGAGGGGTCAGCCCCGAATCGCCGCCGAAACTTTTCAAAATTATACAAATTTCAATTTGACTGGGTTATATTCGTCGTACAGGGTTCAAATTTTGACACAAGCTTCATGCTGGCGATTGTGATTTATGCTGAATTTTTCAGATTTTTTAAACAATTTTAAATCGGCCAAATTTCAAATTTAAATTGCCAAAAAATTTCACACTTTGAAAAATCGTAGCTCCTTCCAAAATCATCGTATCGTCGTCGGCAGGGTCTTAAAATTTCCACTATACGGTAGCCTATCCAGGAAAAATATCCCAAAAAAATTATGAAAATTTATTTCAACCTCAAAAATTGACGAAAATGAAAAAAGAAATTTTCAAATTTTTGGGCTAATTCTCCGATATTTTCAGAATCACTTGAAATTCAGTTTATAAGGGTTTCATAATTATCTAAAAACGAAAATGGGGTCCGTTTGGCCAATTTAATTTTTCTCAACAGGGGCCCTCCCGCGAAAAAACTTAAATTTGACTGCTGGCGACGAGGGTTGAATTTTTCATATTTTCAGATTCCACTCAAATTTGGTATTTAGAGGTTGTTCGACATAAGAAAAAAGATTATGACGTCAGTTGGGGGGTGAAAATTTATTTCAACCCCCCTCCCACAGTGACTGCTAATAGTACGCCTTAGGGGATGGTGTTTCAATTTTCATCGGAATGCACTCAAATTTGGTATTTAGAGGTTGTTTGACATTAGAAAAAAGAATATGACGTCAGTTGGGGGGTGAAATTTTTTTTCAACCCCCCTCCCACAGTGACTGCTAATAGTACGCCTTAGGGGATGGTGTTTCAATTTTCATCGGAATGCACTCAAATTTGGTATTTAGAGGTTGTTTGACATTAGAAAAAAGAATATGACGTCAGTTGGGGGGTGAAAATTTATTTCAACCTCAAAAATTGACGAAAATGAAAAAAGAAATTTTCAAATTTTTGGGCTGTTTCTCCGATATTTTCAGAATCACTTGAAATTCAGTTTATAAGGGTTTCATAATTATCTAAAAACGAAAATGGGGTCCGTTTGGCCAATTTAATTTTTCTCAACAGGGGCCCTCCCGCGAAAAAACTTAAATTTGACTGCTGGCGACGAGGGTTGAATTTTTCATATTTTCAGATTCCACTCAAATTTGGTATTTAGAGGTTGTTTGACATTAGAAAAAAGAATATGACGTCAGTTGGGGGGTGAAAATTTATTTCAACCTCAAAAATTGACGAAAATGAAAAAAGAAATTTTCAAATTTTTGGGCTGTTTCTCCGATATTTTCAGAATCACTTGAAATTCAGTTTATAAGGGTTTCATAATTATCTAAAAACGAAAATGGGGTCCGTTTGGCCAATTTAATTTTTCTCAACAGGGGCCCTCCCGCGAAAAAACTTAAATTTGACTGCTGGCGACGAGGGTTGAATTTTTCATATTTTCAGATTCCACTCAAATTTGGTATTTAGAGGTTGTTCGACATAAGAAAAAAGATTATGACGTCAGTTGGGGGGTGAAAATTTATTTCAACCTCAAAAATTGACGAAAATGAAAAAAGAAATTTTCCTATTTGAAAATCCCCATGGACCCCCTGACGTGTTTTCGGGGTGAATTTTAGACATTCCTGTTGGTTTTTGGTAAAATTGCTGTTTTTACCGGACATGTCGTACAGCTGTTTTTTCAATATTTTTAGAATAAGCTCAAATTCGGTTCTAAGAGTTTTTTGAGTGTTGGAAAAAGGAAACCAAGGTCAGTTTTGTGATTGAAATTTTCTGGATAACACACGGCGACTTTCTACATTTTTTTTTTTTTTTTTTTTTTTTTTTTTTTTTTTTTTTTTTTTTTTTTTTTTTTTTTTTTTTTTTTTTTTTTTTTTTTTTTTTTTTTTTTTTTTTTTTTTTTTTTTTTTTTTTTTTTTTTTTTTTTTTTTTTTTTTTTTTTTTTTTTTTTTTTTTTTTTTTTTTTTTTTTTTTTTTTTTTTTTTTTTTTTTTTTTTTTTTTTTTTTTTTTTTTTTTTTTTTTTTTTTTTTTTTTTTTTTTTTTTTTTTTTTTTTTTTTTTTTTTTTTTTTTTTTTTTTTTTTTTTTTTTTTTTTTTTTCACTACTGAGAATTTCGGCGTGTTTAGCTGTTATTCGACGAAATTAGTGCACTTAATGACTCTACTTGTTGTTACCAATTTCCGATTCGAATACGAATTCGAAATTCGCAGTAGAGAAATGCACTCTATCCGACAGCTAGCTGCGGGAGCGACATTTTTTGGACTTTGACAGGCGTACACAGTCCGCTCCGTTCAAGGGAAAACTTTGGAATATGCTTTAATGACGTCAATCATGCTAAAAAACACAAAGCTCGTTCAAATGTTGTAGGTCGAAACAAGCGATTTTAAAGAGAAAAACCATTCTTTTTTCTAAGAAATGGTCATTTCTGCCGAAAAATCACTGATTAACTAAAAATACGTTCATGAGTAATTTCAAAAAGGACACATTGGGGAAGTTTTTCCGACCCATGGGATGTCGGTGCGCTCAAATTTCGAAAAGAAAAGCGGGGGTTGACTTTTTTGAAAAATTAGAAATCCTCGATTTGCAAAACTTTGAGCAGCTCAAGAGCCCCCAGAAAATGGTTAAATTTTATCGTAAATGGCTAATCCTGACAGAAAAAAAATGTGCTGTTTCCGAATCTGTCATCAAAAGTTGCAAAATGTCAGCTGGAAACTGAGTTATTCCCATTTAGTTAAGAAAAGTGACGTGAGTCATAATAAACGTTAGAAAAATCATATCTCGTAGGGTTTTGATTTTCGGACCATGGTACAAAGGGTGTTTTCGATCACAAATGAGGCCTACTTTCACCAAATTTTTTTTGTCACACTTATCCTGTTCCACCCTGTATTACGAGTGGCCATAACTCTTTTTTTAAGGGTTGAAAAATCGTAGCTCCCTTAAAAATGGTCGTACAAGGGTGGGGGAGGCCTCATTTTTTCCACAAAACGGTACTCTATGGAGGAAAAATGAGGAGAAAAATTCCCAAATAAGGGAAAAATTAATAAAACTGAAAAAAGAAATTTTCCTATTTGAAAATCCCCATGGACCCCCTGACGTGTTTTCGGGGTGAATTTTAGACATTCCTGTTGGTTTTTGGTAAAATTGCTGTTTTTACCGGACATGTCGTACAGCTGTTTTTTCAATATTTTTAGAATAAGCTCAAATTCGGTTCTAAGAGTTTTTTGAGTGTTGGAAAAAGGAAACCAAGGTCAGTTTTGTGATTGAAATTTTCTGGATAACACACGGCGACTTTCTACATTTTTTTTTTTTTTTTTTTTTGAGGGCTCGGACGGTCTCCCGACTCCGAAGGTGCCAAAAGCCTTTCGGCCCATACACCATAACGACTGATGGCAACAGAGCTAACCCCCCCGACGATCTAACCCCCGGAGGGGAACCAGAATGATGACGATACAGCTTACCTTTCTGGCGATCTAACCCAGGAGGACAACCAGAGAGATTTCATTAGAGCTTCCCTTTCCGACGATCTAACCCCCGGGCCTTTGGGCCATGATGACACCCTAACCTTTCCGACGATTTAAGCTGAATGAAGCAGTTCACATGGGTCGTTTCCCTAAATTCCCCACATTTTAACTATGTAATAGTAATAAATAAAAACCATCACAGTTTGAAAATAAATATATTTTTGCCAGTGCTGTAAGTGGACAAAATTACAATGTTATTTAACATAATCACCATTATCATTATGATCATATTTGTATTATTATAAACTTACAACACTGCGGATGCCATTGCTCCGGCTGGTAATTGCTGACACCATAACTGCTGGTTCATCATCTTCATCTAATACATAGTGAGGGGAACTATTGCTCGATAAAACTAACTAAACTCGATAAAACTAACTAAACTATCGGTCGATTTTAATTTATTTTATTTTATTTTATTTTTGTGACTTGCTCGCGGACGTTTGTTTTTATAGTGACTATTTGTGAAGATCAGGACTTCGTGAAATTGTGTTTAATAGTTTTGTGCTATTTTGCAAGTCAGCTAAGTCGGACGGTATTCCTTGTTATTTATGTGCTAAATTCACCGATCGGTCATAACTTATGTACATATACAGGAATGCCTAAAATTCAAACCTGCAGCGTTCTCAGGTGTTTAAAGTCGTGCGGGAGTTTTTTTTTCAATTCCCAAGGATCACAGGTAACTATCACCAACATTTGAATTGTATGTTAAGTCGTTGCTACATAATGCGCTGAGTATTCGCTTATTACGATTGATCCAAGCAATTTGTATCAATTCTAAGCTAGGGAGGGCTTTTAAAGAAAAGCTCCCGTGCTCAAGCACGGATTTTTTCGGAAGCTGCTAGGGTGTATGGAGAGGGAAATAAATATTATTTGACGTAGAAATAATTTTACATACGTGTCGGATGTAGGACTCTCCAATTCTCCATGCACCCTTCCAAATGTATGAATGGTGGGATCGGATGCGTGCATGGTAGGTGTGAATCGGGCTCTTACGTATATGTTGTCATCCATTAGATGACATCTGCGCACAAGCGTGTTCTTAACCCACCAGCTGTCTGCGTGAGAAGTCGAAATCATTATTTGTGTCAATTCACTCTACTTTGAAAGGTTTTTACACAACCCAGAAAAAGTTGCGATCACGTTAATGAAACGTTGCATTACGTCACTGGTAACATTTCATTACTGCAATCATTTTGCATGAAGTTTGAGCAACTTCGCTTTGTGATGCTAAACTGACCAATAATGCGTGAATTAATTTCAATAACAACAAGCTGCCGAGTTGAAAACTATTTCTCGAAAACTGCCATTCTTGACAGAAAAAAATGTGTTCTTTTCGAACCCGGCGTCAGATGCCAAAACTCTGCTTTTGGAACCGACAAAGTCGCATTTGAGTGAGAAAAGTGAGATTTGCCTAAAAAATCGTATATCGGAAACTATCGAGTATCGGACCACGGTGTATTTAGATTTTGATTACAAATCAGGTCTACTTTCACCCATTTTATTATCTTGCAGCTGTTCTGAAACACACTGTTTGTATTTTGAATGGGAATTAGTGGGACACATTGGGTGAAAGTGGATCTGATTGGCCACACAACCACACAAGCATCATGGTCCGAAACTAAAGTAAACTCCTTTTCTAAAGGGAGCAGGAGGTAGATATAAAACGGAAAGTTCAGGCCACTCATATACTATTGTTTCCTTCTTCACTTTTTTCACAGGCGCAAGGATTGGCTCGACTTTTGTGGCATCACAAATAGTTTGTTTGCAAATTGTCTGACTCTTGAAGTTTGTTGGATTCATTTCGAAAACCGTTTTTTGCTCCATGGCTCCGCGATAACAAGACTCACTTCGACTGCTGTTCCAACTCTTCATGGACCCAAACTTGAAACACCGTCTCTGGCTCCTGAAATCGTTCTCCCTTCTGACAAGTCTATACCTCGCGATTCACCTCACTTTGATTTTTCTCCTCCTTCTTCCGATTTCGACCTGTCTGTAGAGACATTTTCATCCGCCGAAACGCCACCGCCGTCCTCGATTGTACCACAACCGCTGATCATATGCCTAGTTCTTCTACAGAGGCTTATTTTCCTCTTCCTTCTTTGGTTTCCGACATGCCTGTTCGTGCCATTTCAACCGCCAGTAACCTTCACCTTTCTATCAATTCTTCGCATGTTTCTTTCTCAAATGCTGATTTTCCTTCTCCGTCCACTTTAATTCCTGACGTCATTTCAACTGCCCCACCGCTTGACTATACCTATGCTCTTTCCCCGTCTAAAATCTCCTCTCGTGAATCCAACAAATCTAGAGAAGAATTTCATTCTTTCGGTCCTCGCCGAACCCTGTTAGCTGACTTAGAACTTTCCCCTCTTGAAATGACTCCGAGGAAAAATAGAATTCTTAATAGATTGAAGAAAACCAGAAAAAATTTGCTGGCAAATAAAAGAAACAGTAAACAATTAAAAGAGCAAATCCAGTCTGCTAAAAAAGCCCTGAAAAACAGGGAAAATATCATAGACGGTCTGAATGACATGGAGGTTTCGCAAACTATTGTAAAAATGGTAGAAACGGAGTTGAATAATTCTGGCAAAAAACCAAAAGGAAGACGGTGGAACACCAGTGACAAACTTGTCGCTTTGACAATATATAAAAAGAGCCCTAGGTGCTATCGGTTTCTCAGAAAACTTTTGCTCTTCCTTGTAAGAGCACTGTTAGTGATCTGCTGTACAATTTTAATTTGGACCCAGGTGTTAACAAGGCCCTTTTGACTAGCCTAAAAAACAGAGTTGACGCATTGAAAGACGAAAAACAAAAATTCTGTGCAGTCATGTTTGACGAAATTTCTATTCGGGACTTCTGAGTTACAATTCTCGTCTGGACAAAATTGAAGGGTTCAAAGACTATGGGTCTTTACCTTTGGAAAACGACTTCAGTTCTGCAATTGCTAATCATGCTCTTGTTTTCATGGTTAAATCCGTCACGGGGTCTTGGAAAATGCCTGTCGCTTATTTTCTGACGCACAAAAACGTCGAAACTCAAAGCTCTACTCTCGTCAATAATTTCACACTAGGGCTTAAACCAATTGTCACTATATGTGATCAGGGCTCTACTGATGTGGCTGCTCTTAATATGTTAAAAAGTAGAACTGATAAATCTGAGCTAGAACCTTTTTTTGTTGTCCGTGAGTGGAAAGTTTTTGTCCTTTACGACCCGCCTCATCTCTTAAAATCGGTGAGAAATAACCTGATAAACCACGATCTCGTATACGAAGGCAATACTGTTCGATGGAAATATATTGAGGACTGTTTCAAAGTCGATAAAAGCTTCTTCCACGTAAACCGGAAAATTACGGCGGAACACATTCGTCCTTCTAATAGAAACAAAATGAAGGTAAAATTTGCGGTGCAAGTTTTCAGTCATTCGTCCTACGCAGCTGTAGGGTACTTGAGCGATTCAGGTAGAATGCCGAAGGAAGCTAGCCACACTGCTCATTTTTTCAAAACCATGGATTCTCTTTTCGATAGTTTTAATGGCAGCTTCTATCATAGAATACCGTCCAAGCCTCTAACTTCCTGTTTAACTTCATCAGGCCCCCACCTAAAATTTTGGAAAGGTCTGATTCCAAAATTGAATGAGTCATATTTTATTGGGGAAAAGGGAGAGCATAGAAAGCCGCCTTGTCTGAAAGGATGGGTTGAAAATATTAAATGCGTGGGATTGTTGTGGAAATTTTTGGAACAAAACGGGTTTGATTATTCAATTGTGAGAAACCTAAATCAGGATCCCATTGAAAATTTGTTCTGCGTGATTCGTCAGCATTGCGGTTCAAATGTCAACCCCTCGTCCTCCCAATTTCAAGCTACTTATACTTATAGTACTTAGTAGCGGCACAAATGACAGCTCATGTACGGCAATGCTATACGCAAACAATCAATCTATACTATACAATTTTAAAAAATCCCCTTATACGTATTATATGTATGTAGAACCTTGAAATATGTATTTCGTGCACAATCCCAAGAGGAGGAGAGGACTTATTTTACTGACACTTGGTAAAATGATGAACCTTCAGACCAGGATCGATGTCGTATCCCACGATTCACTATGTTGTCGACTGCTATCTGAAAGATGCATTAATGAAATGAAACGTTCATGAAAATAGAACGTGAGGATGACTTGGATGGAGGCGGCAACGAACACTTTCACGCCGTGCACTAAAAACAGCTGGCGACTTACTAATCGTTCTCACATCAAAGGATACCGGAGGCGTATGAAGATTCCGGATATAATTCAATAGCCCAGAAACTCAATCCAACTTGCAAGGAAAGCATTCGTAAATGTAGATTTAACCTTCCATTAAAGTATACTTTCAATTGTACACGCCTCTTCCAAGATCGGTGCATGACATATCGACTTCTACATCATAAGAGAAATAAATGAAAAATTATTTTTCATCAATACAAAATGATAATAATAAAAAATACCATGACCAGTACAAGACAATCAAGAAACAATATCGGCAACTCAACATTATTGTGATTCATTAAAAAATTGAGCTGAGGAAAAGCAATAAAAAAGTAGATTATTAATGCCAGCTGAAAAACCAAAATGCCGCCACAATATTACTTGTTGAAAATCTCGTATAGAACAATTTTAGTGCAAAGATCCAGTAACTCTTGTATCACTGGATGCAAATATGCTTGAGGTTTGCAACTGTAATCTTTTTTATTAATTCTTTTATTTTTTACCAGATTAGGATTTTATTGGAAAGGTTAGATTAGTGTTTCAACAGCAGGTTTTGAATAACAAACATTATATTATTTAATATTTACCATCAATTATTGCGTGCACGCCTTATGCCCAAAGGGCTAATGTTGATCCTGATCTATAAGCTACGCTTTCAATAAAATGTTTAACTAGGTCTATAGCGTTTTAAAGTCTCTTGACGCGAAGATTATTTACGCTTTAACATTAGGGTCAGGGAATATTGATGAGAATTCCTCGCGGTACAGTCCTTTATCGCGTGTGCGGCCTTTAGCGTTCGCGGGTGTCTCTTACGATTATTTATGAAATTGAACGACCAACCTCTTGTTTCGTGGTGTCGCCCGTTGATATTTTACTTGCTTGTCGTCGTCGTCCTCGGGAAGTCCACGCCTGTCCACGAAGGGAACGGAACCGAACGATAACTCGGAGCACTGTCCAACACGTCAGTTATGTCTACTCTTGGACTCGCAAAAGAAGGCTGTTGGATATATGATGTGGTATGTGACCGTTTGTCTTTAACTTGGTATGAAATTTGTCGATGTATGTCTTACCGTTTACACGCCTTCTATAGGTTATAATTGGTTACGCAATAATTGGTTGCTATCGCTCTTTCGCCGATGTATCCTCACGACGATGTTGTGTCTTTGGCTAGAGGAGGCAAAACAGTTCACGGCGGACGTTATTGAATGGTATTACACTTTAAATTGATGTCGATGAATATTATTCATACCGTATTTGGACTTCACCAGATGCGATGACTCGACGACCAAGTGAGAATGTGAGAGCAGCCACCATCAGGCGGAGTATCTTTTCTACCCATCCGCAATGCTGCCAGTCTCTCTGAACTACACATATCTTTGAACTTCGGTCTCCAATATTATTTTTGGCGGTTCGTTCTTCACTATCACTTGTCACTTCACGTCACGTTTGTTTACATTGTTTTTATTTATGTTATTCTGTATATAAACTATCATTTCATTCGTTATTTACAGGGATTCGCCAAGTCTGGATTGGATCAGGATGTATCGTCCCGGTCATACATTCAGCGTTTCACCCGGACAACTCCGCCGCCGGCCAACCCCAGCAGCCGCCACCCACGCAACCATCTGCCCTTCGTTTGGAGCTCTACTAGAGCTATCATTACACAACCATTTCAACCCTCAAAACAATTCAACACTTCAAAACAGTTCATTTGGGGCAAGGAGTCGAAAAATATGGAGGATTAAGGCTGTTGTCGGTGCTTCCTCAACTTCGATACACGATTTCTTTGTGGTGAAACCGAGATATTTCATGAAAATTGGCACATAGCTATTTCTAACCAATTAAATTGTCAGTATGAATTCACTTTTTGGGGAAAAAAATTCTGAGGGGGGGTTCCCCCGCAACGAAAGCTTCGGTACACGTTTTCTTGGACAAAAATGCAATATACTTTTTTTTATTATTTTTTCGCGAATCTTTGAGGTTGCCAAATTGTCACTATGGATTCACTTTTTTCAAATTTCAATTTTTTTTAAAGTTTTCATTTCTTAAAAATCGTGGCCTCGATAAAAATGTTTATTCTCAAAGTAAATATTTGAGGAAATAGGTTGAGAATACAGTCACAATTTTTTAAAACAATTATGAAATAAAAGAGAACTATCATTTTATTGGTGGATGATTAGATCCAAATCGCTAAATTGGTCTCAGAAAATTATAAAAATACGAATGCAGCGAATTCTTCACTCATACACCCCCCCCCCCCATCGTAGGGCCCACACAAAACACAATAGGTATTTCAATTTATTTATTTTATTTTTTGTTTAATCATTCGTGTTTCATAACGAATGCTCGATGTGCTGTGAGTGAAATTAAAGCTGTTAGAAAACACGTGTTCGATGGTAAAATAGGACAACTTGGGAATTCAGCTCAGCATTAACGGCCTTCAACTCAAGCTGATTCCAAAACCATGTAGACATAATAAAAAGACAATTTTGTGCCCTTTTCAGTGGCGTGCTACAATATTGCGTGCGACGAAAATTGTGAGAGTTATTGCAGTTTGTTTGAGGAAAACCGGCGATGCGTTGAAAAAGCGGAAAAGTGCGTTTTTCTCGGAAACAGTTGATATTCGGACCATGGTATATTTGGTCATTTTTTGACGTAAATATGGTCTAGAATCACCTGCTTTATTTGTGCCACGTGGACCAAGACATCAATCAAATCATGTGTTTTTCTACAAAGAGACAGACCTCTTTTCTCACGACTTGGCGCGAAAGTCGTAGTTTTCTGCGCATACATATTCTTCTGCCGACAAATCACCAATGGGGAACTTGCACATTTTTCAATCACTGGTGTTTCTTGAAGAGGGTGCTTCAACAAGACAGTTCCCACATTAAACACTGAAATCAATCAAGGGGGTTTTTAGGCGAATTTTTAAAAATTTTGAGTGGGGGTTTGATTGCGTCAAAGGGGCAGTTAATGAATTGATGGTGTTGGGAAGAGGGGGAATACGCGTTTTCTGGGGTTTAATTTTTCTTGTTATTTGTAAACAAAACATTTTAGAGTTTCCTCAAATGCTTCAAAACTGCACATTGACGTAATTTTTCCCTCGTGCCATCCATCTCCTCCTGAAGAACTTTGAAATTTATAATTGAGCTTTAGATGACCCTATCTACGGACATTTAGGGGAATACTCCCCTCCTCACCGCACCACCCTAGTCACAACCGTGAATTCGAGGGAGTGGGGAGGCTGAAAATAAAGAAATAAATCTTTAAATTAAATACTTACTGCTTTACTTGTTTTGAGTTCCGAGAAAAAATTGCTCCCCAGGTGGGCTTCGAACCCACGACCTCCTGGTTTCGCGCCAGATGCTCTTGCCACCTAAGCTATCTGGGGAGTCCACGCAAAGAGCGAATCCACCCAGGAGAAATCCCCTCTCGGAACTCAAACTGCACCTAACGGGTCAGTGCACTCCGAATTACCCTCCTTAGGGAATACCGCGGTGAGGAGGGGAGTATTCCCCTAAGAACCTCCCCCACTCCCTCGAATTCACAGTTGTGACTAGGGTGGTGCGGTGAGGAGGGGAGTATTCCCCTAAATGTCCGTAGATAGGGTCATCTAAAGCTCAATTATTCAATTAATTGCCGGACACATTAGAAAAATGACGTTTGAAATTTATTTAAAAATCACCAGAAGCACCAATCGGTCAGGAACTACTGATAATATCCTTGTCCGCATGTGTCAATTCACCGGTATACTTTTCCCCCAAATCGGGCATTCATGCAAGTTTTCCATTCACAGGCGAGAAATAATGAATCGTAATCGTAGTAACAAGGGATAGTTTTGATCAATAGTCATTTTTACAGTCATTATCCAAAGCACTAACGCGCTAGCTAATTCGACGTATACTGCCCAAATTTCGAATTTATCGGTAGAAACAGTACAATTGTCGAATAGTCAATAATTATTATCTACCGTAAAAATTATCAGGTTTGGTATGACAGTCTAATTTTCCGACGTGTACTCAGTCAAAGAAAAATAATTCTTTCTGACGGCAACTTGATCGTTTCTTTGGGCTTGTTTTCCAGGCGTTATGCTTTCGCCTAAAATCTATATCTCGGGAAAATGACTGACACAATAATAATGTCATCTTATTTATTGCACTCCTATTTCGTATACACTACAACTTGAAGTGAAAGTGGTACGTTTCTGATTCCAATTAGAGCATCACTAGACACTGGCTGAGGCATTATCATTATTATCATTATCAGATCACACTTCACTTGTAATAAACTCGCGGGGTCAAGGGCACTTCTTCTGACAGTTCTGACTTCTGACTCAAAAAGATACCTAGATGCGAAAATGTTAAATATCAGGGCAAGTTAGGAAAACGAATTCTGGTGTATAGTTTTCGTACTAAAATTTCCCATTTTAATTTTTTCCCCGCGATGTACAGCGCCATCTCTTGTCTCAGGGTGATTTTCAAAGCTTCACCGTCAACAGCCTTAAACAAAAGTGGAGGAAACAACGAACAGTTCGAACCCCAATTAGAACCCGAACTTTGATTAGAAACTATCAACCCTGGGAACAAGTTCCGAAAAAAAGTAAAAAGTGAAGAAGAAAACAATTATTTATGTAAAATGTTTCTCATTTTCTTGGCATCTAACTGCTTATCATCTTTCACGCGCATGTTTTTATTCATGGTTTTGCATCTATTGTAAATTACAATGAGGGACAAACGTGAAATTATGACTTTTCCAACAGAAAGACGGTGCTCTTCATGGATCCAGGTGAAATCAGTATTCTCAGGTTAAACTGAACGTCTGGGCAATGGAACAAATTCCAGGAATCTTGGAGCATTTTCCGAGTAGCATAAGCAACAGCTTTGACGAGTGATTTAGATGGGTATGATAATAATTTGGAGGTTTCGGAAAATTCTTTTCGGGATATGAAAAGAGAGGATGACGCGACGTCAAGAGAGAACAATGCATTCATGCAAGAGTCACACTTATCAAGCTCAAAGTGTGAGCGCTGGTTAACAAAATGAAGGGCTTAAAAAACGGAAGAAGAGAAAAATGTTGAAAGTTAAAATTAATATATTGAAAATAAAAAAGTTTGTTTCCACGATAACGCTTTTCTTCTTCTTGTTGAATCTTGTTGAATCTCGCTGTGGGAGATGTTCTCCGCTGTCCGAGGATGTTACAACCCGTCGATTCAACAACTGCAACAGTTGGTGTCTAATTTGAATAAAAATCTGGCAGCCCTCAAGTCATTGCATCTACCCGTAGATGACTGGAGCTTTCTCTTACTCCAAATCATTCTTTCAAAATTGGACACAAAAACAAGGCAAGACTTTGAAACTCAAAATTCGTCAAATTTTCCAAA
The DNA here is from genome assembly GCA_038030265.1 of Corythucha ciliata. Lineage (NCBI taxonomy): Eukaryota > Metazoa > Arthropoda > Insecta > Hemiptera > Tingidae > Corythucha > Corythucha ciliata. The sequence goes on along the minus strand of CM075937.1, from coordinate 28,616,223 downwards.
ATTTAATGATCTTTTGGAATTTCTTCAAAAACGATGCGATGCCATGAAAATCGCCTTTTCTTCTGTCGAAACACCGATTTCAAAAAATGATAAGATCAATCAAAATTCGTTCAACTCTAGAATGAAGCCTGGACATTCTTTTATCTCTACTAGAAAACTCCCTTTTACATTTCGTAACTCCTGCAAAACTGTCTCAAGAAGAATCCCCTCGACCATCCACTGCGTTAACTAGCCTCGTTGCGGAATCAGCTGGTGTCATTTTGGCTACTGCTTTAATTCACGTTTTGGATTCTTCAGGAAACTTTCAAAAAATTCGGGCAGTTATAGATAGTGGTTCCCAGTCCAGCTATTTAACTGCTGAATGTGTCAATCGCCTAGGCTTGAAAATTCGTCGCGTTAACGTTCCCATGTCGGGAATAGGGCAAACTCAGGTCAAGAAAATAAAAGGTCTCGTTTCAATTCAAATCAAGCCCATCGATGATGAACCTGAAAAACTCGTTTTAACAACTTCTGCTTTAATTTTACCTCGAATTTCAAATTTTCTTCCAACGGTGAAACTTCCTTCAGAATTTAGCCATCTGAAAAACTTGAAATTAAGTGACCCTGAATTTTATAAACCTTCTTCGATTGATTGCCTTTTAGGGGCAGATCTTTACACAGATATCGTCACTGGGGCAAAATTAAATGGGTTTCCTTCAGCTTTAGAAACCATATTCGGCTGGGTCATCATCGGAAAAACTATAGAATCAAGTTTACCCACTCATCTTTCCTCATTTTTAACAACGTCAGATGTTTCAGATGATTTGAACGACGCAATAAAGAAGTTCTGGGAGCTTGAAGATGTCCCGAAGCATGAGGAACTCTCGAACGAAGGCAAATATTGCGAAGAATATTTTTCGAATACGGTTCATCGTGATGAAAGTGGTCGTTTTATAGTAAGGTTACCATTTCGCCAACCCCTTGTTCCCCTCGGTGAGTCTAAAACTGTAGCTCAGTCTCGACTTTTCAAACTTGAAAATCGTTTAAAAATCAATCCCAACTTGGCTTCGGCGTACCATAGCGTTATTTCAGACTATAAAAGACTCGGATACCTCGTACCATCGACAGATGAAAATTTCAACGCAGTTAAGGTTTATCTACCACATCATCCTGTTGTCAAAGAGCAATCATCAACGACACCGGTTCGTCCTGTTTTCGATGCCTCGGCAAAAACTAGCAGCGGTTATTCGCTCAATGACAGTTTGCTGGGTGGTCCAAAACTTCATAAAGATGTCGTAGAAATCTTAATCAATTTTCGTTTTCATAAAATTGTCTTAGTTAACGACATTGAGAAAATGTTTTTACAAATAATCGTAAACCCTGTCGACAGACGATTTCAGTCTCTTTTATATCGAGAACGTCCAGACGCGCCGTTACAGGAACTTGAACTTACACGAGTGACCTTCGGGCAGACTTCTTCACCCTACTTGGCCATGAAGACTATCCAACGTCTCGTAGAAGAGGAAAAGGATAAGTATCCATTAGCGGCTAAAGCCCTAAATTCAGATCTGTTTGTAGACGACATCATTACTGGAACTTCAAACATAGACGAAGTAGTTGAGCTCAAAAATCAAATCACTGCACTTCTTCGCGATGGAGGATTTAATCTAAAAGGGTGGAAATCCAACTTAAAAACAATCGAACTTTCGGGACCAATAGATGAAAATGACTGCGTCAATATCGGTAAAATTCAAAATAACTTTAAAGTTCTCGGACTTCAGTGGCATTCTAGCCAAGATTTTTTTTCTTTTGATTTTGAACATCTAAAAATCGTTAACACGAAACGAGAAGTACTTTCCACTCTGGCAAAAATCTGGGATCCTTTCGGTATTTTAAGTCCAGTTGTTATTTGGATCAAGATTTTCATTCAAAAACTTTGGCAGCAAACCTTGAGTTGGGATGAACCTTTACCAACAAATTTACTCTTAACCTGGGGCAAATTTTCAAAACAACTTTCGTCTCTGCATCAGTTCACCATCCCTAGATTCGTAAATACTTTAAACGTTTTCGAAGTGCAATTGCATGGATTTTCGGACGCTTCTCTTAGTGCATTCTCGGCAGTTGTTTATTTGCGGATTTCTTATTCCAATCATGACGTTCAAACCTTTTTCCCCATCGCTCGTCAAAGAGTAGGGTGATTCTCCCAAAATGGCAGAATTTCATGTACTCTTTTTCCAAGATATTTTCTTCAGATTTACGGTCCCATTTTTTTACTAGGTGACTACTAGACATCCCATATCACAATCCTGAAGTGGGCACGCATAGAAATCAACAGATGATTTTATATTGTTTTTTTTTTAATTTTCAAGCCGCAGGGGACTGGTTTTTGTGCCAGGGGACTGGTAAATGCTTAGAAATTGTTGATAATTCCAACGATATCAGCAGGCAAAAGTCAACCATAGGGGTATAATATTGGTCTCTTGATCATTGGGTACCTAGGGACCTACTGCTAAAAAAAAATAAAAATGAAAATAAATGATGAGAAGTTCAAAATTATAATTTTATTTATAAACAGCAAACAAAAATACGTACGTAAAAAAAAATGTACGTTTAAAACTTACAAAATACTGGCGTACTAAACTTACAAAACACTTCCTTTTGCTATCTAGAATTTATAAAAAAACATAATTAAACTTTGAAAATAGGAAAGTACGTTAGTAAAAATTTCCTCAAATATACAAAACATAAATTAAACTTTGAAAACAGGAAGGTACGTTGGTACTCCTAAAACAGTCTTTTCATCGACTACAATTTTTTGGATGAGGTAACTTGCAGTCTTTCTGGTAGGCAGTTATAAATATCACATGCCATATAATAATTTTGTTAATTATACGTGATATGAGAAAAATATCAACTTAATAATAACAGGAACTCGTTTCATAAGGTACAAAGTAGATTTATTTTGGAGAGATCAACGCATGTGAAATGAAGAGAGATCATCATTTGGAAATAGGAACCTACCTCTTCCAAGTTCCTTTGGGAGAGAGAGGGTCATGACAACGTCACCAAACGTTATGCAGGAAATATCTCTCACTGAAGGAAAAACAAAATAGTTGCTTTTATTTCTGAGAAAATCCACGTCGTAGTCATCAGGAGAATATTTGTATACAACTTTCCCAATGTAGCAGAAAAACTGTTTTTTTCCAATAAAGCGGACGACAACGAAGTCACCAACGTCTGGCTT